>BMAO01018977.1:0-20145 GCA_019973975.1 Trichonephila clavata
GTCCGTCCGTTCGTCTGTTTAAACGCCATATTTCCGCGATACTAGAGAGCGATTAACGTCCACTGGGTCACGATATGTTAGGTGAAAGTGTGTGATTTGTGTTTTTTATCTACTGCTAGCGGAATATTTTTTTTTGAGGATGAGGTGTTTGGAATTTAATTCAGGAACTGAGCTTCTTATGCGGAATGTTATAATTTATCACCCACAAGCCCTTCAAAATGGGAAATCTATAAATTTTTACTGCAATAACGCATATATTCATATTTCTAAGTAGTTTTCTTTATTTATAAACGAAAAAAAATGGAATGAAACCGGGAAAATAAATAAAAAACTATTTGGTTATGCTTTTTTTTTTTTTTTGAAGAACATAATTGTGGAAGCGTGTTTAGTGCTGATATCAAATTAGATTGACAATATTGGCAGGATATGTCTAAAAACTTACTTTGATTTTATTATAAAAAATAGAGAGGGCTTTTATAAGCCCAGTGTTTGTAAGCTTCCATGCCACACGCACGGGATTCAAAGATCGGGTAAGGTCGACTCAGCCTTTCCTCTCTTCAGGGGGTCGATAAATGAGTACCAAGCTTGCTTGGAAACTAAACACTGGGGTTTCGCCTCAGACTGACCACCTGACTGGAGCATAAGCTCATGCACCTCAGTGCCCAAGGTCACGAAAACTAAGATGGGAACAGAAGGCATTGGCTCTCAATGGGCTATTACGCTGCTGAGTTTAGTGTAGTTTAAAGGGCTTTGGATCAACAGGCATGTTTACACATTTGGCCACGCTAGCCTAGCGGTCATGGTCATGGACTCGTTGGTGGTGTGTGATGAATTCTAACCTTTTGCCACTGGTGACCCAACTTGCAAAGGGACTGATGCATGGAAAATCTGACGAGACTTGGTGTGAAGGCTCAGAGAGGGAGCGACACATCAGATGTTGTCCTCGTCTCTTGACCATGGGCCAAAATGCGGGGTTCATCGCCAATAGCCCTCGTGTTGTTTTATAGAGCTACGTAAACAAATACTCACACACCACATGTATAATGTGTATTATGCATGCCGTCATCATTGATTCAATTCGGCACTTATCGAAGTTTTGGATTTTTCACAACATTTTGTTTTACGCGGTAGCCTAATGGTCATAATCGTGAATTCGTGACTACCATTGTGGGTTCGTGGTTCGAACTCTGATGCCACTGAAAACCCGCCGTGTAGAAGAGTTAATGCGCGTTAAATATGTTTCGGCTCTAAGTCCTCACATGGTGTGGTGGCACCTGTATTATTTAATAAATGCATACTAAAATTTAAGAATGCTACGTTTTAATTTTCCTTCGTAATCGGCCGAATTTTCCGGTCAACCCATGCTTACGCAAATATTTCTTAACAAAATTTAAGACTATGCACATAAATCAGTGTTTTTCAAACTGCGGGGAGCGCCCCTCTAGGGGGACGTGATAACTCTACGACCATATTGAAAATTCGAAAACAAAGTATTATTTAAGAAAATTTTTAATTTATGGAAGGAAAGTACATCGTGACATAATAAAAAATAAAATACACATTTACATTGGTATAATACACTTATAAATGCATCAGTACTGTACAATCTGTTTTATAATTAATTTAACAACCCTAAGTTTGAGAACAAGTTTAATAGTTACCAGTGACCAAGTTAATAATTACCAGTTTGTCATACATAAAATTATAACCAAAAATTAATATTTATCTGGATAATTTGAACGATTGACAGTTAATCCATTAACTGCGATTAAAAGTTATGTGATTCGCTCTCCCTATGCCACAGTTTTCCACGTGGATGCGCGTATGTGATGTATTGGGGGGGGGAGAAGAAAAGGAATAAAAAAGCAAATCCTCTGAACACTGTCAAGGTCCTTTTATTGCATTCCAAAGCATTCGGAATAATTTTGTGGATAGAAAAGATCTTACTTTGGAAAGACGTATAATATATGTCCGCGGCAATTATCGCTTTGGTTGAGCGAAATGTTTATATACGGTAGTGTCACTTAAGAGTTAAGTCGAGTCGTCAATGTATAGAATTATTGAATTCAATACATTATTATTGTTTGGGAAGGGGGGCGCGATGAAAATTATGATTGATATTGGGTCGCAATTAGTGAAAGTTTGAGAAGCACTGACATAAATTATTTATTTTCATGTATGCCCGTTTTGAGAGAAAAAACATAAATGCTTACTTAAGATAGTTGCCAAGAATAATGTCGCCATCCGGTATAATGGTTAGCGACGCTGACTGTTGTGTCGAAGGGCCTGGGTTCGAATCCCGGAGAAGGCATAGATGTTTGTAACTGAATAGTGACTTTGGGGCGAGTGAGAGAATATTAACGTCGCACTGATTAGCAACACGAGGGCTTTTGGCGACGGTCCGCGTAATTTTGAACCATGGTCAAGTGACGTGGACGACACCTGAGCTGGCACCCCCTCCCTAACTACCACACCGCACCAACGGGAGGACGTTTGAGCTCTCGACAGATTTAACGTGCATCGCTCCCTACACGGTGGAACTTTAGTGGTACTAGGATCGAACTCACGACACGCTAGCCATGATCCGATGCCTAGACCACTCGGCCACCGCGGCCGTGACTTTGTGGCATGGGAGTGTGGCCGCGGTTGCCTAGTGGTCAAGGTATCGGATCGTGGCTGGTGTGTCATGAGTTCGAGCCCAGTACTACTAAAGACTTGCTGTGTAAGGGAACAAAGCACGTTAAATCTATCGGAGGTCAAACGTCCTCACTTTGGTGTGGTGGTTAGGAGAGGGTAAGGGGTGCCAGCTCAGGTGCCGTCCTCGTCACTTGACCATGATTCAAAATTACGAGTTTCGTCGCCAAAAACCCTCGAGTAGCTGAACAGTGCGAAGTTAATATTCACTCCCTCCCTCACGCGGCACCGGAGTACTCTAAATAGCCGTCGAGCTGCAGGTCCTTTCGTAAGGGTGGTAGAAGGGGAAGGGAGGTGGGGGTCCCTGACCCTCCCCAGGGTGTTTTCCCTCAAAATTGGAGTGGAACCGAGCTAAATCGTACAGTATGGTGCTCAAGGCTACAGCTAACGACAGGCATACATTTAGCCCCTTGCCATGATGAATTTTGTGGGCCTGCATATGACGCAGTCGATATCAGTTTGCATAAGAAACAACAACAATCAAGAATAATATTGGTAGTAAAAAATTAATTAATGAACAGCTTAAGATTCTAAAAAGATATTATGTAAGGAGTATTAATGGTAGAATTTTATAAAAATACTTTTTCGTCTAGTACAGCCTGTTGCGCGTTAGGCAAACTGATTATTCGAACAAGAGGTTTACTGAAAACAAAGTGATGAAGTTATTCAAGAATGCTCGGAATAGCCAACTGCAGAATTACTCAGTGTTTTGTAATGAAATTTGTTTGTGAAAGAGCAGGTGTGAGAGAATATTTTTTCGTAAATTATCATGCAATAAAACACAAAATGAAAATGCTCCTAAACACGAAAACATTACACATTCACATGATCACGAAATACATTTGTTATATTTCGCGAGCAAGAAACAATTACACAGGTTTACATTTTTAAATTTAAACTATTTATGACGTTCTCCTTTTTTGCTTTTCTATACAAACTGTTTGTCTCTTGATCAAATAATTTAAAATTTTTTTTGAGAGAGTCCAATTAAAAGATGTCAAACAAAATATCCCCCCCACCACACAATTTTGTACACACAATATTCTCACATACAGTTGACTCTCGATAATTCAAACCTTCGATAATACAAACCTCTCGATATATTCGAAGTATATGGCTCAGTCCCTAGAAAAACTCTTGATATTTCGACCTAAAACAATATGTTTTGGTACACTCATATTTTCGAAGTAAAATCTGTGGCTGGCCAGACTACAACACGTGATAATTCGAAGTTATCTTATAAAACTCTCGACAATTCGAACACTCACTATCATGTAGCGTCCTGTAGCAAACAGGTTGGAGCTTGCCTGTGTTGTGTTGTGTTGTATCTGCGTGTCTCCCTTGTAATGTAGCCCCTTTGATGACCCTCTGTGGTCAATTAAGTGGACAATTGAGCAAGCAACCGCACCGGTTATCAGCCATCCATATATTTAGTTTAACACGTGGCCTTGCTACACATGTGTTCAGAAACCATGGCCCGTTTTTGTGAAGAAGAGATGCGTAGGATTATGTATGAATGCATTGAATTTATTCTTTGTTAATACAGTACTTTAACTTCTGTAAAATACTTATACTGTATAATGTGTACTTTTTAAAAATACTTTCAAATAGTTTTATACATATGTACAATTGTTGTTTTATTACATAGTTTCAATTTTAAATATGTTAGAAAAAAATGGGGGGAATTTTTTTCTACCCTCTTGATAATTCGAACTCTTTATAATTCGAAGTTTTTCATTGGTCCCTTCAACTTCGAATTATAGAGCATCGACTGCATTTTAAAATATAGTACTTTAATTCTTTCGTTTTTAATTTTTTTTACTTTATTTTGTGTCTCGCGCTGAAAAGTAATACGTTTGTTTTCGAGATATTTGAAAATAATATAAGAAAAATAACTATTATTTGATGTCAATAGCTTATGAATGTTATTAAGGAGGAGTTGTGGTTGAATAATCTATCAAATTTTAATCAAAAACTTTTTAAATTGAATCCTAGAATGCGGAGTTTTAACCCTTTAAGCGTTCATATTTGCCCCAAATGTTCCAAAAAAGTCACATTTTTTATTGCATGTAACGAAGCAAAAACTTAATAGAATGCGAAAATAGAAGAATGCTATTTATTTTTCAATTTTAAAGTTTTCACACTTATTTTATAATAGTGTGTATGGAACATAAAAACTCCTAAATGTTTGCTTTCAAGTACATTCTAGCATGTTATGAAGATTGTTTCATATACCTCAAAATAATTTTTTTCATACTTACAAAAATTTTCATGCTCGTATCACTTTTACAAACAGTTGAAACATATGCACACACAATATCAAGCATAGTGTTATACTAAGTCTTACATTGCAATGGGAACAGATATAATATCGCCTTTTTTCGATTATCTTTCCATTATCATTTCTTCTCGAGCAACAAATTGCACATTGCCTTGCCAATCCCTATTCTTTATCGGATATTTTCAAGAATCTAAATTCCTGCTTACAATGAACAATTCTCGCCTTATTCACAAAGAAAATTCTGGATGAAAAGTATTTCTGTTCTTTCGACAAACTTCATCTCTTAAAAACTCTAGCACCAATGATTTCACAATAAGAAGTAAAAATATCTATATACAAATCAAAGACAGGAAGAAGAAAATATCAGTGTCCATACAACATACGGGCAAAACGATTGTAGCCAGCTTTTGGTAGCCCTTACGGCGTACGGGCAAATCAGTTAAGAAGTTTATACTATTACGCAAAACGCATATAAAAAATTTAAGCACAGCAGGAATTTTCAAATTTAAAAAAAAATTATTCATTAGAAACTGGGACATTTGTCATAGGTGTTATAAACTGTTGTCTCAGAGATATTTATCAAAATTGTGCTTTAAACTGTAACTGAAACTATGGAATTCAGCATATGAACAAAAATTTGAGCATCAAATGCTTAAGCATGATAGTTGGCTATATTTCAAAGAAAAAGAAAAGTTTAATTTTTGATTATTGCTCCAGATTAAATAAATCATCTAATAATTATATAATTAATAAATAATTAAATAATATAACTAAATTTTTACTGATATTATTTGTAACAGAACATATTATAGGCTGGTACGTATATAGTCATCCACACACACATACATACAATTGATATATTAAACAAGGTAACAAAAAAAACCCATTTTGTATCGTATCCTATTTACATTTTGGAAGCATGAATTATTAGTATATTTATACTTAATTAATAATGCTTAAAAAGTTAAATTAAACTAAAAAGTAACATAAATTTAGCTTTATATTTAAAAATCTTGAATGTTGTGTCAAATTAAATTAAGAATTCTAACCAACATAATAGCATTGCTGAGGAAATAGTAATGAAATTGAAGATAGCCACATAATTATATATAATTAAAATAATATATAAATAAATTCTTAATTATATATGACACAAAGTATATATGACTAAATTGTAGTACATAACGAGTACCATAAATAGTTTGCGGTAATTAATATTAACATTAATTTTTTTAAAATATAGTCAGAGAAATGAAGTTGCTACAAAACCTTTGGCATACTCACTGTTCATTAGTATTCATCCACAACATTAATTAATTCATTTTCTTTCCTCTCGTATACTTAAGATACCGTTTTCGTGTGACTTTTAGAATAAATTGAGCTTGAAATTTTACTAGTTGAAATATCTAGTGAAAAGAGAAACGAAATTTCTGAAGTTCTGTTTCAGGCATAAGCGTTTCAAATACCTAAATAATGCTGCAGTTGTTTATGGTACAATTTATTGTAATGATAAGCAAAAAATAAATTAATAAAGATGACAACTTATATGCGTTTCTTATTAAGCAAAACTAAAATAATTTATTAGACAATGACGATGTCTTTTGAAATCGATAGAAAGGGGAATTAAAGCATCATCACTTTGATTGAGAAAGGGGGACAGAAACAACAAAGAAAATATGTCCTGAAATTAACAACCACAAATACGAAACTGAATAATTTGTCTATTTAAGAAAACATTGTGTCAAAATTTCAACATCATGTATGATTACTATTCAAACATCAGTAATAATTTAAATTTACTAATTTTTCTAAATCGTAAATTATATTATTAATTTTATACTTCTCAATATTCGACGAATAAATTTTTTTTCCCGTTTAAGGATTTTAAATGAAGAGAAGAATATCAACGATATGAAGAGTGACAATTGAAAATAAGCACAAAAAAAAATATATATATATATAAACCCTTCAAATGATTTTGATTTTTAAATAGAAGTATAAATAAAAATTTAGATTTAAATCACAATGTAAAATCATAGTTAGTATTAGTTTATAAGTTAAATGGCATTTAAAATAGAAAAACGTATTACAATTCAGTAACTTTATATTTGAATCGACTTTAAAATTTCATTAAATCATTCTATTAAAAAGCTAAACAGTTCTATAAAAATGATAACGAGCTATATTAAAATAAAATTGTATGTGTGAATAAAGTGTTGAGATTAAAATTGAAAACATTTTAAAGAACATTATTACTACTCTTGAATTTCAAGGAATTTTTAAAATCAAGTCAAGATAAACATAATAGTACAAATCTTGAGTTTTTACATGCTTGAAATTTTTACGCATATTTTGTTTATTTATTTTACCTTTATATTTATTATATAATTATAATTTTATTCATAATACATTAAAGTTATATACACAATAACTTTTAAAAACATTTGTGTCATCTTTTTATACTTATTTTTATTATGTAGTTCAGTTTTATATACAGTCTTTTTTTATGTATTTAGCTTATTCTTACATTATTTCTTATAACTTTAATTAAATTAACTTCCTTTTTACATGATTTTATTACCTATTTCACTTATTTACTTTTTTATTACTTAATTTATTAACTGATTTAAAACGTTTTGCTTTATTTTTAATTTTGAATACAGTAGACAAATTTTACTATCATTGAAAATTCAAGGTGAACTGTCAATGACCTTATCAAACCCTTTTTTCCCCTCTCTCTCCAATTTTATTAAAAGTCTCTAAAACATAATAATACACAGTAAAAATACTGAAATTTGATTCACACAAAATATAAAAACATGAAAATTTACCCATTTTGAAGACTGTCTATCTCTCTCAGCTGGCTAAGCTCTTTTATGAACAGAATGCCTGAACATCTCAATCTATTTGTCTTTAGCAATTAATGGAGAAGATTCGCCGAAAAATCACTTGACCGTATAATTCGGTATTAAATAGACGTTGCCATGGCGACCCAAAACCGACTGGCCACCGCAACGTTGACAATTACGTATTAATGAATGGGAATTTCATGGTGAAATGCTTTATGCAAAATAACAGAACTTCCAATTTATAGAATATCATAATTCATGCTTTTTGTTTGGCAGTGAGTTTGAACGCTCGGTATGTAACGAGATTGAAATATGACGTCATATACACTAAAAGTAAGAGGTTTAAAATATTTTTTACAATGCAGTAGAACGTCGTTTATCCGAATCAATTGGGACCGGACACTGTTCGGATACGCGATGGTTCGGATAACCAAAAACCGAATGCGATCCATGCAGTATATGATACTGGACACTATACAAATATTGAAAATCATCCCATGCGGGAAACGTGCTTGAAGAAAGAGCAAAATAGGTGCGAAAACATCACAATTTTATCTTGATTGTGGAAAATAATCACTTATTTTTCGCTGTACCATTGTACACCTTCGTTTTTCCACTGCAAGGTCTCTGATTCTCTTCAGCAGCAGTAGTTGCGTAGGACAGCACTCTGTTGTTCGTAACACTCCATAACTTTCTGTAGCGCAGAAACGCGTCAGCATTTTATGGACCCTTACTACTTTCGTTGATGCTATTGTTATCGTTGTCTTCATCCGTTTCATCGGCGACAGGATCAGATTCTTTTTGCACGGAAGTCACTATCTCGTCATTAATTAGAATTTGAAATCCACAGTCTTCTGCATCGCATGCTATCTAGGTTTCTACATTAACAAAACTCAACAAAAGACTGCGTATACACCCCTCACTTGGGAACAAACTGACCTAATATTCCGTGCAGATGTTTACCAAATCACACAACTGAAGTTCCCCAAATTTCCCTCACCTTGGGTTTTCCCGTCACTTTTGACCTCACAGGAAACAAATGTTGAGCATTGCACTGTTAAAAAATGTATCCGGACTTTGGTTCGGATATTCGACGCTCCGGATAATAAACGTTCGGATAAACGACGTTCTATTGTAAGTGAAATTTCTATAATTGTAAATAAAATATCAGAAAAAACTATGGATATGAATCTCGTTTCAAAAGTATGACGTGTTGATATAGAATTTTTATAAAGATCTCTTTCTCAATGGATTGGTTGTTTATATTAAAGTCCTTCGATACGAAACAACATAGCTGTTGGAGGAATAATCTAGGGTACCGAAAAGACCCTGAGGAATTCATGGCTCTCCCCCTCCCCTCTCTTCAGGGAAATAACCATTCCTGCATTCAGCTTCCATTGTACAAGAATTTTTTTATAAGGAAAGACAAGTTTTATTACAACTATTGGCAACGGACTTCGTAATTTTAATCCACAACCGCGCAGTAAGCTAACGAGGACGAAAACTGAGTCCCCCCCTTTCTAAGCTTTCACCCCACGTTAACGTGATGACTTTTAAACCTTGGCGGATTTAACGTGTATAGACCTCTCTACAAGGCAGCTCTTTAGAATTTCCAGGATTGTATCCACTGATCTGAAAGAAATAACATCTTCCACAAGTTCCGCGACCATAACTACTTAGCCCAGCGTCTCAAACTGCTGGGCGCCTTCCTCTTCAAGGGGGCGCTAGCATATTGAAAAGTCGAAAACAAAAGATTATTTAAACAAAAATTATTAATTTACTGAAAGTAAACAAACAAAACACATTCTATAACGTAATAAAATACTCATTTACTCTTATTAATGGATTGGGACTGTAATTAATTAAAAAAAAGCGAGTTTTAAGACATACAGTAGAACGTCTTTTATCCGAATCAATTGGGACAGGACACCGTTCGGATAACCGAACACCGCTGCGCCATTTTTTGCGCCTTGTAAAGATTAGGAAGGCATGAAACATATTTGAAGAAGCGAGGCTTCTTAGACCTGCCAATCTCAAGTAATGGCATAGTGTGTGTTTCAATAGCGTTCGCCCAAACCATGGCTGTAACACGGTCCTTGCTGACTTTAAAACCGGGTGCTGTGGATTCCCGTTTTGAAGCCAATGACTTTCTTGGCAGAGCCTTCCAATTTGCTCCAGTCTCGTCAACACTGTAGACGTCGTCTCTGGAGTAACCTTCTTCTTCCACACGTCAAAAAATGTTTCCTTAAACTTCTGGGCAGAGTTCCTAACGCCAGACAACGATTCACCTTCAATCTGCAGTTCCCGTATCCCGAGGCGCGATTTAAAGTTCTTTAACCAATCAGTGATAGCTTTGAAGTGAGCCAAACCACCTAGTTCTAGTTAAGTTCCAGAGCTTTTTCACACAACAAATGGCCCGATATCGGGCCCCCTTTGCTTCTTCTTTGTGAGAACCTCAAGTACAGTGCACGATCAAGAACAACATCGTTTGTTTTCCTCATGGTTTTCCTTTCTTCGCGCCATCTTCTAGTCAAGTTTTTGATGCGAAATTTAAAATGATTTCACGGCTTTTTTATGTTAGAAACTGTAGACTTTCCAAGATTCTAAAACTGTGCTTGAGACGCTCTACTTTCTCCCTTCGCGAGAGGGTTCAGTATTTCCAGTTTAGTCTCTATGTTCAAGACGGTGCGCTTCGTTTTCAATTCGAAGCCCCATAACAGTTCACAATTCAACAAAAGAGCACGTATACACCCCCTCACTGGGAAACAAACTGACCTAATATTCGACGCAGATTACTTAATCACACAACTGAAATTCCCCAAATATCCCTCACCTTGGATTAACCCATCACTTTTGGCCTCACGCGAAACAACTGTGGAGCATTGCAATGTTCGGAAACGTATCCGGACTTTGGTCCGGATATTTGACATTCCGGATAATAAATGTTCGGTTAAACGACGTTCTACTGTAAACATTTATTGCGACTGCTTTTGCAGTGGTTTCCTCGCAAGAGAGTGTACAAGTGTGGGTGAGCGGTGGGGGTGATGGCCACAGCGCCAACATTCCGGCCCACGTTGAAAGAACATTTCAAAAAAACAAACAATGTTACATAAATCATACATAAAAATACAAATCGTGAACAATTAAAAAAAATATGATCAATATGATAGAATTGCACAACAACAACAACAATGATATGGATAAAAAATATTAATGTGTACATTTTTGAATGATCAATAGGCATTTAAAAACTTGGTAGCAAACATATTTTTGAAATTCTTCTTTTAAAGATACCTTGAGGATTTTTTATAATAACAACTCTAACTTCTCCATCTGAACCTTTAACTATCTGTAGAATTCTTCCCAAGATCATTTTACATAATGGAAGATTTTCATCTTTTAAAATAACCATTGAATTGGGAGTTACATTTTCCTTTTCAAATCGCCATTTATGTCTAGTCTGTAAATTATTAAGGTAATCTAACCTCCATTTGCGCCATATAAATTAAACAAATTTTGTTAACTTTTGCCATTGAGATAAGCGATTGTCTGCTTCATTTGTCAAGTCTGGCTCAGGTAAACTTTGAAGAGGTCTACCCATAAGAAAGTGTCCTGGGGTGAGGACTGTAAAATCGCTAGGATCAGAGGACATGGGAGTATAAGAGGACGACTATTCAAAATACTTTCTATTTGAGTAGTAATTGTAATAAATTGTTCTAATGTTAGACGTGCATCGCCTATTGTTCTTTTAAAATGATGTTTAGAAGATTTCACACCTGCTTCCCAAAGCCCTCCAAAATTAAATGACCTAGGAGGATTAAATTTCCAATTAATTTCTTCATTTGTTAAATAATTGGCAAGAGTATCTGGAGGATTTTTTTATCAAATTATATAAGCGTTGCAATTCTCTGCTTGCACCTCTATGAAATTTGTAGCATTATCAGTACAAATTGAAGTACCTTTTCCTCTCCTACAGAAAGATCGTTTGAGATTTGCAATCATAGCTTTTGTGGTTAGTTCTGTGACAACCTCTAAATGAATAGCCTGTGTAATAAAGCAATTGAAAATTGCAACATAACATTTGTGATAAATACCTTTTCGTTGGCCTTTATATTTAATATAAAATGGGCCTGGGAAATCTATGCCTACATGAGTAAAATGGAGTAATTCTTTCTCTAGGCAAACTTGGAATAATTTGTTCTAAATTTTTAGGTTTGTTTTTGAAACAAACGACACAATTTTAGACAATTTGCCTGGCAGTGTTTCTGCCACCTAATGGTCCAAACTCTTGTCTGACTAGATAAAGTAATGTTTGAGCACATTCGTGCAAATTTTTTAAATAATAATAATTCATAATTAAAATAATTAACTTGGGGTTTTCGAAAGCAAAACGGGAAATTTTTGGTTGTATGTTAAATTTGAATTACTTATCTACCACCAACTCTAAATATGTTTTCTTTGTCAAAAAAGAGATTCAGACAAGTTAACTGACCTTTTTTAATGGTTACTCCATTCTTAAGTATTTCAATTTCTTTGTTGAAAACTGTTACCTGTATCCTTTTAATCAAATGGAATTTTGCGCTCTGTAGTTCCTTGTTTGTGAGAGGACCTGAATGACGAGATGTAATTCTGACATTATGCAGGAATTTGAAAATATAATTTAAAATGCGAATTAATTTTACAGAATTATTTGTAATATTTAAAAAGTCATTTTCAAAGTTAGAGTCCAAGATTGAGGTTAAGCTGCTATCAGATTGCTTTTTAAGTTCCGACATGTAAAGTTTATCAGAACTGGTAATTGAAGGTTCACTAAATTGCTCAGGAATGTCTAGATGCTGGGGACCATTCCACCATAGTGTCAATGATGAAAGTTCTTCAGGATTTACTCCTCGAGAGATGATATCTGCAGGTTTTAGAGCTGAAGGTATGGGCTTCCATTTAAAGTTCTCATTCAGAGTTTGTATCTTGGAAACTCGATTGCCGACGAAGGTTGTTTTAAGTTGATTAGCTGGAGTGTTGATACAGGCAATGGTTATAGTTGAATCTGTTTGCAAGAGGACTTAAACTAAATGTACTTATAGAGAGAAGCAAACTTTTTCGACTAATTGAGCCATCAGCAAACACGCTGAGAGTTCAAGGCGAGGAATGGAGATGACTTTGATTGTTACGACTCGAATTTTGCTGGCAATAAGCTTGGTTGTGGTGGTACCATCTTCCTTGACACAGTGCATATACACTACGGTTCCGTAGGCTGACTCTGAAGCATCTGTGTATCCTAAAGGCATGAGTTTCTCATAGGAATCTGTAAGAAGGTATCGATCTATTTTAAGTTCCTCTAGGGCTTTTAGAGATGGCACATAATTGAACCACTCTGGTGCGATTGCCTCCGGCAAGCATTCTTCACAATTCAATTTTCTAAGCCATAATTTTTGTAGAAAGATGTTTGATTTGCTGATGACCAAGATTGCTGATTTGCTATTGGTCCAAGAGAATCGTAAAGTCTTGCTATGATGCGTAAAACATCTCGTTTTGTATAAGATGCAATGGAAGGGATTGAAACTTCGAACATGAAATAATCTCCTGTTGGTTTCCCAGCTAACACCTAAGGTTTTTATGGCTGATTCTGCATTGGTTGAAAAAGAGTGCTTTTGATCCGTAGATGAATTAAATAGCTCCTTCGAGTTGGAATTCCATTTATGTAATTTCATTCCACATGTTTTTAGCATATTTTGCAACTGGCATTGTAATTCTCGAGCAGTGTCGAGAGTTTGTGCACCCGACACGACATCATCCATGTACACATTTTGAAGAGCTACTTCGGAAGCTAAGGGAAATCTAGAAGCTTCATCCATAGCCAACTGTTTGAGAGTTCTTATGTCTAAAAAGGGAGACCTGGCGTGGTCCCATACGTGACAGTTTTCCATCTATAGATGACTGGACCTCATTAGCTCTAGTTTTCCACATGATCCTCAGAAGATCACGTTGAGCTGGATCAATGAGGATTTGTCGGAACATGATCTGGATGTCGGTTGTGAAAGCATATTTGTGTTTACCAAACCATGTCATTATTTCAAAAATGTCTTCCTTTACTTCACCCTTCAAGAGTAGGTCATTTAAGCTTAAATCTGAAGCATTAGAAGCTGAACCATTAAAAACAACTCTTAATTTGGTAGTTGCTTTATCATGTCGAAAGACTCCATGATGTGGAAGAAAATAACAAATGTTGTTTGCGGATGTTTCATCCGAATGTTCTTCCACTTTTTCCATATGCCCCGTCTAAATATTGCTGCATGAATTCCCTATATAAATTTTCCATTTGGTTATCTTTAGATAATATTCTCCAAAGCTGATCTAGTCTTTTCATTGCTAAACCTTTTGAGTGTCCTAAGCCTTGTATGTCTTTAACTGGCATCTGTACTATATATCGACCAGCTTCATTGCGCGTGTGAGTCATTTGATAATGATTTTCACAATATTCCTCTTCCTTGCTTAACGGCTTTTGACCTTCGTTAATTGTTTCTATCTGCCAAAACTTTTACAAATTATCATCAATGTTTTGCATTTCTGATATGAAACCACAATACTGATTTTGTTTATGTGAATTTGTGGTTCCTGTTGCGATGTATCCGAAGACTTGCGAAATACGTGGTCATTGCTTGATGTGCGAATAATTCCTTCCTTAATTATGTCAAAAAATGCCTCTGCTCCAATTAGCAAATAATTTTTTTCTGGAATACCAAAATTTGATCTGCTAGTTCCTGTGGTATTTTTAAATTATTGGGTTTATTTGAGTTACAGGAAGAAAGTTTGTAATTTTTGAGACAAGCAGATAATCTAAAATCGTAGAAAATGAACCGTTGCCTTTTATTATAGCAGTATTTAATTTTTTTGACTTGACTGTAGTTTTATTTCCACCTTAACTGGAAATTGGAATATTAATTCTATTTTGAGGAGGCCCCTAATTGGTTTGAGAAATCTTGTGTTACGATATTAGACATGCTACCAGAATCTAAGACTGCGCGAGCTTGAATGCAACTTCCAGTAGAATGATTCAAAACCCAAACTACTGCTGTGGGTAGAATTATGTTTTTGGTTCTGTTACTGATGCAAGGAAGGATGCGGCTGTATTTTCTTGCTGACCGGGCAACTCTTCTGCAATAGGGTTCATTTCCTGACCTTGTAGTGGCGAAGCGCTATAAATCAGGTGAGCGTTGATCCCTTCTGTCTATGGAGCAAAATGTTGTGTCGAAAGCCACACACGCTACAAGAATGCCTTGTTTTACACTTTGAAATTTTATGTTGATCACTTAAGCAATTGAGACACAAATTGTGCTTTGTGACAATTTCCTTTCTCTGCATTGCATTTAGTTTAAAAAAGAAATCGCACTTAAAAATTGGATGTTTTTGCTTACATAAAATACATATATGGACAGAATTGTTATATTTTATAAAGAAATTTTGTAATTTATTTCTATCTTGTATAATAGGTTTTGCAACGATATTTTCATTTATATTGCTTAAAACTTGAGAACGTTTTTCTAAAGATAAAATGAAGTCATCAAATTTAGGAACTTCAGTTGAATTAAGGCTGTATTCAAATTGTTTTAAAGTCTCTTTGTCCGGTTTTTGAAGAGTGATGCTTAAGATTAAAATGCCAGAAAGATTGTTTCCTTCAAACTCTAAAACCTTCAATGCGCGAATGTTTTTGTTTACATCATCAATTAAGTTTCTAAAATCTTTTGCTGATTCATTATTTAATTTCGCTATGTTTAAGATTGCCTTTACGTGCGTTTCGACTAATAAACGTTTATTTCCATAGCATTCTTCTAAAGATTTAAATAAAGGTTCAAATGAGTCGCTTATAGTCTCTAAACTCTTTGCTTCAGATGTTAATGCAGCTTTAAGATAATGCAATTTCTGCTCGGAGGAGAGTTGTGAATTTGTTGCGATAATATTATTAAATTGTATTTTAAAGTTGACCCATTCTTCATATTTTCTAGGATTTTTTGGTAAGGGAATTTCTGGAAGGGTTATTGATAGTTGGTTGGTTTTGATTCGACCCTACTTGTGTTGGATTTTGAGCATTTAAACTGCATTCACGACGTTTAATATAAGATTTTATTTAAAATTTTATGGCAATAATTTTTTTCCGAATATTCTTCGGATGCGTTAACTTCAGTATCGAACTCAGAAGCATCTACTATTAAGTTTTCCGTTTCTGGATTAATTTGCTTCAGTGAGAGTTCATTACTGATTAGTTGATCTTGTAATTCTAGATATCAACTATGTACTCAATGTTATTTTCAAAGTAATTTTGAATTTTCGATATTAATTTAGTTACTGCCGAACGTATAGGCGCTCTTTAATTTCTAATTTTTGCGGTTATATAAACAATGATAAATAATTGTTGCAATGAAATAAACAATAGAGGTATGAAATCGGCTTACCTCTATTTAACTGCGGAGTTTTGTGAGTAGAAGTCAAACGCTATCCAAATTGTGATGTTTCACAGTGTTCTTGCGAGAGAATGAAATACTTGGCATAATGATAAACGTTGAATGAAACAATTCAAAACAGGCCTAAGTAGGGTGAAAACAAACAATCACGGTGACGCAAGCAAGGGATGAGGAGGAACATAGTCCTTGTTGACCTTTGACACTGTCAAAGGGGAATGTCTTTAAAAAGTACGAACAACTTAGGGCGATGTTTGGCGAAATGATGTAAAAATGCGAATATAATGCGGTTTCATTTAAATTAATGTCTTAAAATATTTTATCTATAATTTGCTGGATATCTGCATTGTCGACGGACCAGAAATATTAGTGCGATTGAAACTGTAAGTAATTAATAATATGAGTTTTAAGACATAAACTAGCTTCATGGCCCGGCGTTGCACGGGCTCTTACCGAGTGCATACATATGTGCATATGTGAAATTAACATGGGGATGAAGTTATACCAAGGGTATAACTTCATCCCCATGTTAATTTCCTCTTTTCTTTCTGACGCCAACACTTTTGTGTTGTTTTGACGCGTACGATGTGAGTGCATGACCCGTGAGTGCGTGTCATGGCTTTGTCGCTTAACATTTTCCCTTCTCTTCACAAATTCGACACTTCCAATATTATTTTTCGAAATTACTTTGATTTCTTTATTTCTTTCCTCTCCGCTTAGCCCGGCGTTGCACGGGCTTTTACCGAGTGAATAACTTAATCCCCATGGAAATTTCATGTTTCCCTCAGGCCGATAGCACTTATGTGTGCGATGTGAGTGATTTCTTTAACTATGTCATTAAAACTCCCTTTTTCGAAATTTGTTCTTGCGTTGGTGTGGTGTTCTAATTATTAGAGATGGTGAAAGCTCAGGTGTCGTCCTCGTCACTTGACCATGGTAGAAAATTTCGAGGTCCATCGCCAAAAACCCTCGAATAGGCAAACAGTGCGAATTTAAAAATCACTCACTCAGTTTTCAGTTCTTTCGTTTTACCGAGTGAATAACTTCATCCCCATGGAAATTTCGTGTTTCCCTCAGGCCGATAGCACTTGTGTGTGTGTATGCGCGCGATGTGAGTGATTTCTTTCACTATGTCATAAAAACTCCCTTTTTCGAAATTTGTTATTGCGTTGGTGTGGTGTGGTAATTCTTAAAGATGGGTGAATGCTCAGGTATCGTCCTCGTCACTTGAGCATGGTTGAAAATTTCGAGGTCCGTCACCAAAAACCCTTGAATAGGCAAACAGTGCGAATTTAAAAATCACCCACTCACTTTCCAATTCTTTCCTTTTCCTGACTGAATAATTTCGTCCCCATGGAAATTTCGTGTTTCCTTCAGGCCGATAGCACTTGTGTGTATGCGCGCGATGTGAGTGATTTCTGTAACTATGTCATAAAAAATCCCTTTTTCGAAATTTTTTCTTGCGTTGGTGTGGTGTGGTAATTATTAAAGATGGGTGAAAGGTCAGGTGTCGTTCTCGTCACTTGAGAAAGGTTGAAAATTTCGAGGTCCGTCACCAAAAACCCTTGAATAGGCAAACAGTGCGAATTTAAAAATCACCCACTCACTTTCCAATTCTTTCCTTTTCCTGAGTGAATAACTTCATCCCCATGGAAATTTCGTGTTTCCTTCAGGCCGATAGCACTTGTGTGTGTGTGTGTATGCGCGCGATGTGAGTGATTTCTGTAACTATGTCATAAAAAATCCCTTTTTCGAAATTTTTTCTTGCGTTGGTGTGGTGTGGTAATTCTTAAAGATGGGTGAAAGGTCAGGTGTCGTTCTCGTCACTTGAGAATGGTTGAAAATTTCGAGGTCCGTCACCAAAAATTTTCGAATAGGCAAACAGGGTGAATTTTAAAATCACCCACTCACTTTCCAATTCTTTCGTCGCAATTTTTTATTTCCCAGAAACGAAAATGTAGTCTTTTTAAAAATAGTTGTATGCTGAAAAAAGAACAAACAGAAAGTATAAATTTTTCAAATTACAAAATTTCACTACTATTTTAATTCTTGAAGTAAAATTGTGAGAATTTTTTGAAATATTCGACACGGGGAAAAAATTTTCATGCAATTACGCATTTATTTTAAAGTAAACTATAAGTTTTATGAAAGAGAACAAAAATTTTGATACTGATAAATATTTTAAATGAATATCAGAAATGCATTGAATGCATTTTAATTTTTAAAAAATTTCACTGAAAAAAACATTCAAAAAGAAAATAATACTATTTGATAAAAACATTTAATTTTTTTAATTTTAATTTTATAGTTTTTCATTCCACTCTGTGTTAAAATTATTTAAACACGTATCTGCGAAAAAATGTATATTATAAAAAACTAACTTATTAATTATTTTCTAATAAAATTGATTAAAATTGCTCATTTAGCAATTAATCGTGACATACCATTTGCTTACATAATGGCAGCACTGAAAATGAAGTAAATTTCAGATCAGTGGGGATGCAGCAAGTGAATTCAATCATTGAAGAAGAGAGAATTAAAATATATTTCAGAATATTTCCTTTTTGTGTGTAATGATGTGTGGCGACGCAATGTCCAGTAGGAGAAAATATTTAAGACAAGTATGAAAAAAGGCGACCGGCGGGTTTCTGCGAGGCTGACATCCTCCTTCGCATTGACCGCGCACGACAGTGCTGCAGTTATAGTCTTGAGTGTAGCGGGAGCTCTTAGCACTCCGCCACCAGACAGTTAACCAATGTTTGGCTAAATGTAAAATCGCGCATTTTAAATTATTTTAAAAAATCATTACCTTTATTTTAAGGGCGTAATTTTTACGTTAATGCTCTCAAACATCACCAACTATTTGCAAAAATAACGTACTTTGAAATAAAAAATGTACAAATTACTACTTTTTAATTTATTTCTCAGAAAAAAACATAAGTTTACGAAAATCACAAAATGTTTTTTAAAATCCGTAATTTTCAAGCAATTTTTTCAATCTTCGTATATGTTACGGATAATATTACTGTACACACGGAAAAAAGGTTTTGTGAGATTATCTTTATAAATGACGAAGTTATTCAATGTTAAGTAAAAATTAAGACTACTTTTTAAAAATTCTATAAAAAAAAAGTTTTGGGAATTTTATTTTTTAAATGAATGGATCTAAAAGAGAAAGGCTTGAAGTTAATTAGTGTAGAATATCGATTTAATAACACGAAAAGTAATTCATACCCAACGATTTAGAAATAATTTTCATAAAAACGCATCAGTTTTAACACTATTTTAAAAAATTCGAAAAAAATAGAAAATATCGTTATTTTACAAAAAAAATTACACCGTGTTGTGGCGAAATAAATGATCTTTCCGATTCTGTAATTATGTTTTGTCTAATTTCGACACCGAAAATCGGATGACAATTTTAATATGGTGGAAAACGTAAGATTACCGCTCGGCCGAAACGGAAGGGAAGTTCCGCCAAGTAAGCAACCGGCAGGAGTAAAATAATTCGGCGTTTTAAGGTTTTTAATTAATATCTTTTTAACTAATTACAATATCGGAATATAAATAGGCAATACGGCTTCCCCGGAAAATTCCCGATCTTTTGGTACCTTCCGCGACTTTCTGCGTGGTGCTGTTCGTGAGAAGATAGACGCACATAGATAGATAGATAGATAGATAGATAGATAGATAGATAGATACATACATACGTTTGTTTACCTTCGAATTTTAATAGTGTAGATATTTATTGCGACTGCTTTGTGCAGTGCAATTTGTGACTGCTTGCAGTTCCCTTGCAAGAAGTGTGTACAAGTGTGGGTGCTTGGTGTGTGGGGGGAGGGCGATCGCAGCGCCAACAGCTCTCATA
>BMAO01018978.1:0-16661 GCA_019973975.1 Trichonephila clavata
CTTATTTAAGCAATTTACGAATAAGAAATAAATGGTTCTTTTCAAAGGATAATATTAAAGTAGGTACCTTAGTTAATGTAATGAAAGATGACATGCTTATTTGTAAATGGTTGTTCGGAAGAATAACAGACATTTGCAGGATCGGATGGTAAAAAACAGAATGGCTAAACGGAAAACAAGACATGATATTTTTAAAAGTGACAATGCTAAAACTTTATATTTTACTGTTAGACCTGTTTACTATTAGTAGGCTTTTTCTCAGTTTTTACGCAGAACATTTAGCGTTTGAGGCTTTGAAATTTTGCTTTACTGAGAGTGTCAATACAGATATTTGGAGATATTGGGTGATAGCCAAAACTCTATTTAGCATCTATCTGAATGGGGGAGACATGGTGACTGAAAGAAAACGAGTATTGTCTAGTTATTAACAGCTTGAGTGCCAATGTCAACATCCTTTTTCAGTGGGTACCGTCGCACGTGAATGTCTACCGGAATGAGATTGCAGATGGTTTGGCCCGTGAGGGCAGCCATAAAGATTCTACACATGGTGGCTGTCTTACTTTTTCAGAAATTGCTACCCGTGTCAAATAAAACATCAGTTCCTCTTGGAGGCAGACTCCCGTGCATGAGTGGTATGAAGAAAACCGTCCTGTTGCTGCTTTGCTTGGGATAAGCAGTAGGCGAGATGAAATGACTTTTGCTAGGCTTCGCAGTAGACATACTCAAGCTCAACGGTATGTGGTGGGTCTTAAGTTTATCTTTCTTCTCCGAATTGCAATGTGACTCAAGTCGCTCTTGCCCACACTTTGGCTGCTATTGTTTCCATAAGAGCCAGCTGCTCTCAAACAATTCTTCATTGTTTAAAAACACGTGAGTTCATGGACTGTATCTCTATGTTTTCTGTCGATTAATTTGAGTAAGAAGCAATACCTTTCGTGTAATGCATTGGAAGTTTTGATTTATATATTGCGTTATTTTACTGCATGCTATTTTCTTGTAATACCTTATTTTTTTAATGAAATAATTATGTTCAAATTACTCTAATTACAAATGCTTACTGTTTTTAGAATTATTCGAAATTTTCTGTGTTATTTAAATCCTTGTTCTTCTATCGATTGTTCAAGTTTATGGTGCATCACAATGTATATACTCTTATACACTCATGTCCATAAATTAAGGTAATGAATTCAGGCAAGGAAAGAGACGAAGCAAAACAAATTTGACTTATTTGTAAAGTCTATTTATTAAACAAAGGTAAAGAGCAAAAACGATGCTATATGTTTGACATAATTAATAAAAATTGCGATTTTTACTCCCTGGAGCAAATTTCAAAAAAGAACCTATTTACAAAAAACAGTATAATGGTTAGTATGATGGTTAATACGGAGTATGTCTCGGACGATGCAATACAGGCCTTACAACGCCTACGCATGCTGAGTATCAAATTATCAATCTGATCATGGGGAATATTACACCACTCATCAAGCAATGCCCTCCGAAGTTCCGGTAGACAGGTGGGAGGGAGTTGACGGCTGCAATTCGTCGACCAAGTATATCCCACACATGCTCTATTGGATTCAAGTCCGGTGAGTATGCTGGCCAATCCATACGGGTGATATCCTCCGATTGAAGGCATTCGTTACATTGTTTGCACGGTGAGAAAGGGCGTTGTCATCCATAAACAGAAATTCAGCACCCATGGCACCCCGAAACAAACGTACATGTTGTTCCAGAATGACATCCCGTAGATGTGGCCTGTCATCGTTACACTCTGAACACGCAGGGTCAGTTCTGGAACCAAGAATAATTCCTCCCAAACGAGCCATCCTGCACCACCGTAACGGTGTCTTTCAATGGTGTTCTCTTGGTAGTAACGGGTACCTGGCGCTCTCCATATGAAAGTCCGGCGAGAATCAGACTGCAAACTAAACCTGGACTCGTTGGAAAACCATCACAGAAGACCCACTGTTGCGGTGTCCACAATGCATCTCTCTACTCCAGGTTAATCGCAGGCGACAGTGAGTTGCGGTAAGGGGAACCATCTGACAGGCCTACGAGTATATAGACCAATGTGCCCTAAGCGTCTGTACACGGTCTGCCTTGAAACTGTCGTGCCGGTAGCTGAAGAGAGCTGACGATATAGGTCTGATGCTGTGCTCCGTCTGTTTCTTTTGGCAGTAACTGCCAAATACCGGTCCTCATTCAGCGTTGTAATTTGGGGGCAACCTGTGCTGTAACATCTACTCACATTACCATCATCTTCGAATCATTGCGAAAGCCTGGAGATGACACTCTGGGCGATTCAAGTTCCTCGGATACTTCCAGCTGAGTACGTCCACATTCCAGTCGTCCGATAATTCTACCACGTAAAAATCATTCAAATGCTTCCTTTGTGCCATAACAAATGCGGTTATTGCACTGAAAGGCTTTTAAAGCGTTTGTGAACAATTTTACTTCTTTGCCACCATTCCTTATATACCCCTCGCTTACACTCTCGTCATTGTGACGTACTATCCGCGCCATATGGTGGTTTCCTGCAATTTGCATATTCTTCTTCAAGATGTGTGTGATAATTCTGCAGGTAAAGTTTTTATTTTAGAGTTCAATTTATGTGTGATCCTGAATTTATCTTAATTTTATGGACATGAGTGTAAAATCACAAAAGGTTATTCTGCAGTGCATGAAAATCAGGAACTGTATAAGCAGAGCATCTTCTCCGTATCGACTGTATAAATTCTATTTCTCATATAATATATATATATATATACAGGGCGTTTCATAAATGATGGGAGTAACTTTAAGGGGTGATAGTACACATCAAGACGAGTAATAGTAAATAGGAAACCAAGTGTCCCAAACGTCTTCCGAAGGAGAAAGGCGCCATCAAAGTTTAGGGTCCTAAATTTCAAATGATGATAAAAAACGGAAAAATGGATCGATTCATTTGCGGTTTTCACTAAAATCATTCTTTAAATTAGTATTTTCTTTAAAAAAAGTTTTAAAGACAAAGTTTAAAAAAATGCCGTTAGAGGGCGCTCTAGACTTTGGAGTACCGAACAACTACCTTTTACCAGTATTTTTTTTATTTTGTTAAATGTTTACAAAAGCTTAGATTTTAACTTGAATTTTGAGCGCAAAATTGAAACCATCGGGAGCGGTTAAGTGGCGCAAATGTAACCGCGTTCAGGGGGGAATTGAAATGCTCGTATGTAATGATCAAAATAAAAAACGATAAAGCAAACTTTAAGAGGCGATAGTACAACATAAAAACAATCAACTTTGATTAGAAAATGCATGATTTGAATTCAAACGCAAACGTGTTAGAGCATCTTCAAATTTTATCCATGCAAGCGTTATAGCTGCAAGTTTCTGGAAGAAGAACATGAAATTGTGATATGGGGAAGAAGAAGAACGCATATGCAAATTGTTATTAAGATAAAAGCCACTGACCCGAGTGTGCAAGTGTAAATCACGGTACAAACGTAACGAAAGATGTTGCCCTTCACTAATCAAGAAAAGGCTGATATGCACTTCATCTACGGAACTGCAAATGGGAATAGTGCAGAGGCGCGACGATTGTACGGAAAAAAGTTTCCCAACAGGCGGTTGCCCAATGATAAAACATTTGTGCGCTTGCACAGACAGTTGTGTGAGACAGGATCCTTTTTTGGTGCACGTTCAAATGCAGGCCGTGCGAAGTCTAACAGAACGGTAGCTGTGGAAGAAAAAATTCTGGATATGGTGGCTGATCATCCAAATACAAGCACGCGAGCAGTGGCTAGTCAAATTGAAGTATCACCCTCCACGACATGGCGAGTACTAAAGGATGAAAGTATGCATCCTTTTCATGTCCAACGAGTCCAGGAACTGACTCAAAGGGATTTTCCTCTTCGAATGGATTTTGCTCGCTGGTATCTGCAGAAGAACACCCTAAATCCCGATTTTGGTGCAACTGTGCTTTTTACAGATGAATGTACATTTACACGTGACGGTACATTTAACACCCACAATTCCCACCAATAGGCAGATGTAAATCCACATGCGTCTTCTACACATGCATATCAGCGACGATTTTCCATAAATGTTTGGGCAGGAATAATTGGTGACCATCTACTTGGACCTTATCTTCTGCCAGAACGCCTGGATGGAAAAAAATATCTTACCTTTCTGCAACAGGTGCTGCCGGAAATGATGACAGATGTTCCCCCTCGTATCCGGCGAGTAATGTGGTTCCAGCAGGATGGAGCACCAGCTCATTTTGCGCCAGAGGTGCGAAATTATCTAAACGCAACCTTTCCAAATCAATGGATTGGGCGAGGTGGTCCTGTCCCTTGGCCAGCGCGATCGCCCGATCTTTCATGCCTGGATTTCTTTTTGTGGGGACACCTGAAGAGTCTTATGTATGAGACTCCTATCGAATCTGCAGAAGAACTCGTCGCCAGACTTTCGGCAGCTGCAGGAGAGGTGCGCGATACTCCTGGCGTGTTTCAGAGGGTTCGTGAATCCCTTCTTCGCCGTTGTACCGCATGCATCGCCTCTAATGGTCAGTGTTTCGAACAGCTATTGTAATCATTTCTAATTAAACTTTTTTTTATAACGTAAATGTTCTTTGTTTCCTTTTTTGTCTCTTAAAACGAAATCTGTTTCAGCGCCCTCTATCACCTTCGGGTTAAAATTACGAGTATGATTTCTTTGATGAATGTTGCTTGTTTTGGTGTTGTACTATCGCCTCTTAAAGTTTGCTTTATCGTTTTTTATTTTGATCATTACATACGAGCATTTCAATCCCCCCCCCGAACGCGGTTACATTTGCGCCACTTAACCGCTCCCGATGGTTTCAATTTTGCGCTCAAAATTCAAGTTAAAATCTAAGCTTTTGTAAACATTTAACAAAATAAAAAAAATACTGGTAAAAGGTAGTTGTTCGGTACTCCAAAGTCTAGAGCGCCCTCTAACGGCATTTTTTTAACTTTGTCTTTAAAACTTTTTTTTAAGAAAATACTAATTTAAAGAATGATTTTAGTGAAAACCGCAAATGAATCGATCCATTTTTCCGTTTTTTATCATCATTTGAAATTTAGGACCCTAAACTTTGATGGCGCCTTTCTCCTTCGGAAGACGTTTGGGACACTTGGTTTCCTATTTACTATTACTCGTCTTGATGTGTACTATCACCCTTAAAGTTACTCCCATCATTTATGAAACACCCTGTAATATATATATATATATATATATATACTAGCTGTTACCCGCCCGCTTCGCTGGGTATTTCATGATGTCTTATAAATTTTTACTGCTTATATATATGTATAAATTATTGATATCTAAGTCTTAGCATTAAGAATTCGATTGATTGAAAAATATACTTATATCTTAACTGTCGCAAAAAAAAGGGCAGAACTCATCTAATTTGTATTTTCTAAAAATCTCTAAAATTGAAGTATAGAATGATGTTTGCTCTTTCGTAACCCATAAACCAAGTGGATTCCGCAAAACCAAATTTCGGTGGATCTCTACTCCTTAAATTGAACATGCAAGCCAAATTTCAAGTCTAAATCTAACAGAAGAAAACAAAAGTTTTACATCAATATCCCCGTAATCCCGTTGAGAGCCGTTTTCCAAAATAACCGGTCTTAGCGGATTTCAATTCAACAAAAGAAAAATGCTAACCAAATTTCATTATTATAGTCCTTGTAGCTCGAAAAAAGGAATTTTTTTTGTCAATACGTCCCAGTAACACCCTGCACCCCCCACCCCAGAACTTGATTTGCTTAAAATTTATTCTTAGTGGATCCCTATTCAACAAAAGAAACATGCTTAACAAATTTCAAGTATTGGGTCTAACAATTAAAAACAGGAATTTTTTTCTGTAACTCCTCTTGAACCCTCGCGACCATCCTTGGGGTCAATTTTCGTTTTACTCTTTGTTAGAGAAACTCTATTCCATGAAAGGAACATGCATACCAATTTTCAAGCAGGATGATCAAATAGTTTAAAAATGGAAATATTTATCGATTACGCCTCTTAATCTCCCGAAATTAAACTTGGTAGTTGATATTCGCAAAACCCATTTTGTAGCGGTTCTCTACTTTACGAAAGGAATCTGCTTATCAAATTTCAAGACTGTACGTCTAATAGTTTAAAAATGGGGTTAATTATCTATAACGCCACTTGAGCCCCCGCAACGCCACTTCTGGGTCTGTTTTCACAAAACCTATTTTGTAGGGGAATTTTAATCTATGAAAGGAATCTGCTTAGCAAAATTTGCAGACTGTGCGTCCAATAAATTAAAAATGCAACAAAAGATTTATCTATAAAGCCCTTTGAACCCCGCAACGCCACCTAGGGATCGATTTTCCCAAAACACATTTTTAGTGTATCTCTATCCTATGAGAGGAATCTGCTAACCAAATTTCAAGACTGTGGTCTAATAGTTTAAAAATAGAAATAATTATTTATATCTGCCCTTACCCCCTGCAAGACCCCTTGGGGTCAATTTTCCCAAACCCGTTTTGTAGCGAATATTTACTCTATGAAAAAATATTCCTACCAATTTTCAAGCAGGTAGGTCAATAGTTTAAAAACGAAAATATTTATCTATTACGCCACTTCGTCTCCCGCAACGCCACTTAGAGGTCTGTTTTCCCAAAACCTTCTTATAGTTGATCTCTACTCTATGAAAGAAATCTATTTATAAAATATAAAGACTGCGCATCTAATAGTTTAAAAATGGAAATAATTATGTATAACACCCCTTAAGTCTCGTAACGCCACTTGGGGGCAATTTTCACGAAACCCATTTTGTAGCATATCTCTAACGTATGAGAGGAATCTGCTTACTAAGTTTCAAGACTGTACGTCTAATAACTTAAAAATAGGAATTTATAACGTCCCTTAAACCCCCGCCCCCGCAACACCCCTTGGGGGTCAATTTCCCAAAACCCATTTTGTAGCGGATATTTACTCCATGAAAGAATCTTACCTACCAATTTTCAAGCAGGTTGGTGAAGTAGTTTAAAAACGGATATTTTTATCTATTACGCCCCTTAATCCCCCGCAACGCCACTTAGAAGTCTGTTTTCACAAAACCGGTTTTGTAACTGATCGTTATTCTACGAAAGGAATTTATTTATCAAATTTAAAGACAGTGCGTCAAATAGATTAAAAACGGAAATAATTATCTATAACGCCCCAAGCCCCTGCAACGCCACTTGGGGGTCGATTTTCACCAAACTTATTTTTTAGTGGATCTCTACTGTATGAAAGGAATCTGCTTACCCAATTTCAAAATTGTACATTGAGTAGTTTAAACATGGAAACAATTATTTATAACGCCCCTTAACCCCCGTTACGCCCCTTGCGTTTCGAGTATCGGAAAATCCTTTCTTAGCTGATGTCTACTCTATCAAAGGAACATGTCTACCAAATTTCAAGTCTGTAGGTTGAATAGTTCCAGAGATTTCGTGATTAGTCAGTCAGTGAGTCAGTCAGTGAGTGAGTCGCTTTTCTCCTTTATATATATAGATAGCTGTTACCCGCCCGCTTCGCTGGGTACTTCATGATGTTTTATAAATTTTTACTGCTTATATATAAGTATAAATTATTGATATCTAAGTCCTAGCATTAAGAATTCGATTGAATTGAAAAATATACTTATACCTGTAACTGTCACCTGTTGATAAAAAAAAAGGGCAGAACTCGTCTAATTTGTATTTTCTAAAAATCTCTAAAATTGAAGCATAGAATGATGTTTGCTCTTTCGTAACTCAAAAACCAAGTGGATTCCCGCAAAACCAATTTTCGGTGGATCTCTACTCCGTAAATTGAACATGCAAGCCAAATTTCAAGTCTAAATCTAACAGAAAAAAGCAAAAGTTTTACTATAAATATCCCCGTAATCCCGTTGAGAGCCGTTTTCCAAAATTACCGCTCTTAGCGGATTTCAATTCAACAAAAGAAAAATGCAAACCAAATTTCATTATTATAGTCCTTGTAGCTCGAAAAAAGTAATTTTTTTTGTTAATAAGTCCCAGTACTTGACCCCCCCCCAGAACTTGATTTGCTTAAAATTTATTCTTAGTGGATCCCTATTCAACAAAAGAAACATGCTTAACAAATTTCAAGTATATGGGTCTAACAATTAAAAACAGGAATTTTTTTCTGTAACTCTTCTTGACCCCTCGCAAACATCTTTAGGGGTCAATTTTCATTTTACTCTTTGTTAGAGGAACTCTATTTCATGAAAGGAACATGCCTACGAATTTTCAAGCAGGATGATCAAGTAGTTTAAAAATGGAAATATTTATCGATTACGCCTCTTAATCTCCCGAAATTAAACTTAGTAGTTGATATTCGCGAAACCCATTTTGTAGCGGTTCTCTACTTTACGAAAGGAATCTGCTTATCAAATTTCAAGACTGTAGGTCTAACAGTTTAAAAATGGGGATAATTGTCTATAACGCCACTTGAGCCCCCGCAACGCCACTTCTGGGTCTGTTTTCACAAAACCCATTTTGTAGGGGAATTGCACTCTATGAAAGGAATCTGCTTAGCAAAATTTGAAGACTGTTTGTCCAATTAATTAAAAATGCAAAAAAATTATCAATAACGCCCCTTGAACCCCCGCAACACCACCTAGGGGTCGATTTTCACAAAGCACATTTTACAGTGTATTTTTATCCTATGAGAGGAATCTGCTAACCAAACTTCAAGACTGTGAGTCTAATAGTTTAAAAAAAGAAATAATTATTTATATCTGCCCTTAACCCCCCGCAACACCCCTTGGGGGTCAATTTTCTCCAAACCCGTTTTGTAGCGAATATTTACTCCATGAAAGAAACATTCCTACCAATTTTCAAGCAGTTAGGTCAAATAGTTTAAAAACGAAAATATTTATCTCTTACGCCACTTATTCCCCTGCAACGCCACGTAGAGGTCTGTTTTCACAAAACCTTCTTATAGTTGATATCTACTCTATGAAAGAAATATCTTTATCAAATATAAAGACTGTGCGTCTAATAGTTTAGAAAAGTAAATAATTATCTATAACGCCCCTCAAGTCCTCTCAACGCCACTTGGGAGCAATTTTCACGAAACCCATTTTTAGCGTATCTCTACCCTATGAGAGGAATCTGCTTACTAAGTTTCAAATCTGTACGTCTAATAACTTAAAAAACGGAATTTATAACGCCTCTTATACCGCCCCCGCAACACCTATTGGGGTTAATTTTCCCAAAACCCATTTTGTAGCGGATATTTACTCCAGGAAAGAAACTTACCTACCAATTTTCAAGCAGGTAGGTGAAGTAGTTTAAAAACGGTTATATTTATCTATTACGCCCCTTAATCCCCCGCAACGCCACTTAGATGTCTGTTTTCAGAAAACCCGTTTTGTAACTGATCATTATTCTACGAAAGGAATCTATATATATCAAATTTAAAGACAGTGCGTCAAATAGTTTAAAAATGGAAATAATTATCTATAACGCCCCCTAAGCCCCTGCAACGCCACTTGGGGGTCGATTTTCAGCAAACTCATTTTGTAGCGGATCTCTACTCTCTGAAAGGAATCCGCTTACTCAATTTCAAGATTGTACATCAAGTAGTTTAAACATGGAAACAATTATTATTAAAGCCCTTAACCCCCCCCCCGTAACGCCCCTTGCGTTTCGAATTTCGGAAAATCCTTTCTTAGCTGATGTCTACTCTATCAAAGGAACATGTCTACCAAATTTCAAGTCTGTAGGTTGAATAGTTCCAGAGATTTCGTGATTAGTCAGTCAGTCAGTGAGTCGCTTTTCTCCTTTATATATATATATATATATATATATATATAATGGGTTTATAAGCAAAAAATGCACGGCTAACTCCATGTGTTACAAATCATTCTCTCCCTTATAAATCGCTCTCATACCCTGTGGCCCATCTCGATCCCTGATCTCACACATTCTGTAGATGGAATGGTCCACTAGAACCATGTCTAAGGAGAGAGAGTTGGAAGAGAAAGTGTACCCATTCACTTGTAAACAGAGTTGAAAGACATGTAAGAATTCATCAATAGAAAGGAAGTGCTGCAGTTATTATCGAAATCCTGTTTTTAATCATTTCAAAATTATGTTATTGTAAAAGTACCGATTTGTTTGCACTTAAATTAGGCCATATTTGTCCTTTTCGTGCAATATATCACATTTGTTTTAAGGTGTCCAAACACGTTGAAAATGACTCAATTCAGTCAAGACAGATATTTTTGTTTTTTATTTTATTGAATAGAGCTATCTTTTGACTTCACGAAACATACTTTGTTTTGTTTCTACACTACCTAGAGGCCTTGTTACAATCAATTTTATAAATTTAGAAAAACCGGAAGTGGGGTTTTCATCTACCAGAAGTGGGCATTTATATATATTGCTCAAAGTCTATGAGCGAGTCTGATAACTCAAAGTATTACGAATGTATTTCTATAAAACTTTTTGAACCTGATATTTATGTTATTTTCTAGAGAATGTACTAAAATATTTATTTTTGCAAGAATATTTTTTGAGTTATGGCTCGTGTTATTTAAATAATAGCCTCATAAAAAATTTAACATTTCATATAATGTTTACTCAATCAGCTCTAAAATTTTCAAATTTTAATAAAAAACTTAAATTTTAGTACAATTTCTAGATAAATGCATCTAATTTGTTTTAGCAATACTATATGTTTATTACTTTTTTCTGTAACTGCTTTGAAGTTTTTCAAAAATATTGCTAAAATTTTACTTATAATTGTGATTTTTGTAAAATTCAGGTAATTTATTTTAAATTTTGATAGTTAAATATATAGTAATATTTATTGGTATTGAGTCCTAAAAGAGCATTTATAATGCTTCAGTATGCTATTTTGTTATAAAGTACTCCGAACGTGTTTGGATACCCCTTAATGCCTTTCATTAAATTGTTTATCAAACTACAATAAGCACTAAAATAAAATTAGGACTAATTTTTTGGTACTTTATGAAACACACACACCAAATAAAAGACATTAAAAAGTACTTTTTTCCAAAATTGATATTAGACTTTGGTTCTCTATCTTTAATCAGCAATTAGAACAATTCAAATTTCACTGAAAAGAGCACATAACAGGATTTATAATTTGCTTTACTTTTTATTACATCTATAAATTTATGTATCAGAAATCATATTTTAAAATAGAGTTTATAATGGGAACTGTACTGATAAGAAATTATCCATACATTTTTAATTGTATTCATTATAAATCTGTTTTTATTTTACACTATATACCTAAACTATTTAATTTTTTTCTTTTATATGCCAAAAAATATAGCAAAAAAGATAAGAAAAAAAAGTACGATTCGTTGAAGAATTAGCTAAGATGGCAAGTTTTTGTAAGAAAATGTTATTCACAAAAATATATGTAAAAATTTTGGAAAAAAAAAGACAAAATTCTTGAATTGAAAATATAAATAATAGTTCAGAAAAGAAGCATTTAATAGAATCTCTTGTTCTTGCTATCTACAAATTTTTAAGATTCTTTATCTTTAGAGCTAATCGGAAAATTCTGGTTTTATTTTTTCTGTTCTGTTGCTTCTCTTTTTCGCCAATGGAAAGACATGCAGAGAGAGAGAGAGAAACGAGTATACCATTTATATCTACTTACTCAGCTCCGCCATTTTTTCACTTTTACAAATTCTTCTAAAATGGTTGTGGTCTGAAAAATGATTTAATAATACTCCCTTAAACGAGAAAGACTGCATGCTCATCGGATAATCAATTTGTTGGACATCTTGTTTCTTTAGATGATGGAACAAAACGAGAATTAATTTACATATTGGAAAAAGGGAGACAAAATTTAAGTGGAAAAGAATTTTTGCTCCATTTTTCGTTCTTAAAATGGCGAAAGCAATTTGGAAAGGAACGCATTGTTTTCTAACTATTAAGATTTATTTTATATTTCAATTCAAGGGAATAAAACAACGTCTGGTCAAAGAATATTTGCTTAAAAGTATTGAAGTTACTGAAATTCTGTACATTCATTTGCTTATAAATTGAAAAAATTCATGAAATAAAAGAAAACAGTTTTTAAACAAATTTTAATACGTTGTTATGTTTGTATATTTGGCTTAGTTATTTTCGAATGTTTGAATTCAATTTGATTTTGCGACAAGCATGAAATTAATATTTTCGTTTTGAATTATTTAAATTTCGAAAATTTGTGCATACATATATGACATTTGAACTGTAAACAATAGAGTTAATATATTAAAATTTAATATATATATTTTCAAAAAGAATTATAGAATAATTATTAACCATTATATCTAATGCAGATTCTGACTTCGAATCAGAAATTGATGGTGGGCCAGCCTACAAAATTGGGCCAAAAACTAAATAACTCATAGCGACATGTTCCAAACTGGTAAGATGAACATGACATTTTTTTTATAACAACCCGTTGTGTGTGTGTGTGTATACAATTAAAATATCTAAAATATAAACCTTTTATTTGCTAGGCGAGAACAGTATTAAAACTACAAATACACTCACCATAGTAACTTTCTCAATTCTTGAAGGATATCAATTTTTCTTAAAAATTATTTTAAAACCATTTTTTTAGTAATTTTAGTAGTACTAAGGAACATAGGGCTTCCAAAAAACGTTGCTATTCTATATAACAGAGTATTACAAGGCAAAACATTTTTTGTGTTGCCACACGATCAAAACGATAAAAAATAATAAATGAATTCTCAGTTCTAACAAATCTCTCTCTCTTGTCTAAGTCGTAAAAATATTGTGAATTGTAAAATTACAATATTGTCTGCACCATAAAATAAATATGGAAATCGAATTCTTTACAACTTAAAATTAAATTTTATGTATTAGATAAATTCTCTGTACGTGTGGTATCTTGAGTATCAGATATATTTATTTCGCATATATGGGGAATAAACTTTAAAGGAAATACTTTGTTTTCTTCTATGTTAATAATGTGATATTTTAAAAGTGCTTTGAGTAATATTTATTGTTTTTCATTAGACATAATATTTAGTTTTAATTTTTTCTCTCAGAATGCTCCATATTGTTACGAATTTTGTGTAATGAATGCTTAAAACAGTGTAAATTATTTATATCTGGGTGTGTTATGCATTAATATTACTTTCTTTTTTATTTATTTTATATTAAAACTGTAATATTCGCTAGCAACGCCATTCTTTACATTATAATGGCGATTCAATGGAAACTTGGCGAAATGTTGGCGATAAAGCCAAGCTGGCATCATTTTGGTGACCATGTTGGGGACTATTTTTGGTGAATTGGTAACCCTATGGATGTTATTGGGCGAGTGAGTGAATATTAACGTTGCACTGTTCAGTTGCACAAGGGCTTTATGGATGCTACTGGAAATTATTGGAGAAATCTACTAATCTATGACGTAAGCAGATTTTTCGAGAAAAATCTGTGCGCACTATAAATTGAGAGTCGCTCACCAAAACTGAGTTAGTACTATCTCCACCGTGGAAGAATCGACCAGTGATTAGTGATCACTTTGGCTGTTCAGTAACGTGAGCATTTGCTTGTAAATAATCTTAAACATACTTGCATTTTAGACACTGATAGTTCTGTCTAAGCGCCGTAAAAGGTGTGAAGGGCTTCTGAGATTCATTCTGCGAATATTGCTGAGGTATCCTGTATTCCAAGGAATGGAATATATATGAAATATATATTAACGGAATTAATATGATCTTCGAAGTAATTTTGCAAAGAAATGCTGTATTTTATTTTTCCATTTTAAAACATTCCTATAATGGGGAATAAAAACATACTTCTTGTCATCAATGAAGATTTTTATTATGCCATTTTGTAAGAGCTTAGCTGGAAAACAATATTTAAAAGATACATTTATATAATTCACACTAATGTCAGTAACAGTTTCTATAATTTCCTCTAACATTCTTTTATCAAAAAGCAACACTTCTAGTAATTTGGAAATTGTATTTTCCCTTAAAATATTGATACTTAAGAGGAAAAAGTATTCAATATCAATGGTATATAATTTCTTCCATGGAATTCAAGCGTACACACTACACAATATTTTTATTTATAATGCAAAATAGCGGAGAGATATTCAGTTATCAGCTTAGAAATTTTCGCAAGGCTTTCAGTTACGGATTTACTTAGGTAGTGGTAGCGTAGTAGATATGGTTACAAACTCGTGGTCGGAGTGTCATGTGTTCGAACCCAAGCCCAAATAAAGACAGCATCGTGGAGGGGCTGACGCCCCACGTTAAATATATCGAGTGTGTGAGTGAGGGATTATTAACGTCGCACTGTTCAGCGACACTAGTACTTTTGGCGACGGACCTCGTAATTTTGAACCACGGTCAAGTGACGAGGACGACACCTAAGTTGGCACCACTCTCTCCAAACTACCACACTATACCAACTGGAGCATGTTTGAGTTCTCGACAGATTTAACGGGCATCGCTCCCCTACATAGAGTACCCCTACATAGCTCCCCTACATACCTTTAGTGGTACTGGGCTCGAATTCATGATATGCCAGCCACGATCCGATACCTTGACCACTGGGTTACCGCGGTCCCCATTAAATATGTCGAAGCTCAATCCCTTCCGATGGCATGGTGCAGTAGTTAAAAGTGAGTGTGTGGGGGGGGGCTGCTAGTTCAGTTGTCGTTCTCGTCATTTGACCGAAGTTTAAAATTATGAGATCAGTCGTCAAAAACTCTTGCATTGCATTATTATGCATCGTTAATAAACAATCACTTGATAGCTACGAATTTTATTTAGTTTCCCAGATGAGATTTGTTTTGGTTTTTAAGCTCACTTAATATTGCAGTAAGAACGACTCAATGTAGTATTGGCGACTAACTTACATAAAAAGGGAGGCTCATTACCTTAAAATGTGGAATTGAGATGTCACAGTGAGTGCATATTAACGTAAATTTATTCAGCTATTCAAGGGCTTTTGGCGATGGACCTTGTAATTTTGAACCATGGTGAAGTCGAAAATAACACCACATCCCCTCTCCAAAATTTCACACCACACCATCGGGAGGACGCTTAAGACTCGACAGATTTAAATTGCATCGGCATCCTCTGCACTGCGGGTCTTCAGTTCTACTCGGTTCGAACTCATGATACGCCGGTCACTTGTCCGATACCTAGACCACTAGGCTACCACGGCCATATTAGAATGCCGTGTAAGGGGAGAATGATGTGAAGAGGTACAGGTTCTTGTGCTGTTTCTAGTAATTTTTAAATCCAACAAAAATAATCTAGGGGAGGCAGCACTGTTAATACATAAAAACTATAAGGAGAAGAGTAAATGTATCAGTGGCAGAAAGAGTGACGCATGTTAAATTTGTTGAGGATCAAAGACTTTTGGTTGGCGGGAGAGTGAAAGTTTGAAGAGAGTGGTGCCAAATATTAGTTGTCATTCCCTCACTTGACTGTGATTTGAAATTACGAGGTCCGTTGCCATTATCCAAAGTGTATTTTCATACTACCTCAAATGGAAAACCATGAACGTTGAAATATAAAACGTGCATCAGCCACTCTATATGGCGGATCTTAAGCGTCAAATGTGTATTTGATTGTCATACTTCGGAATATCACTGAATGACGAGAATAACCATTGAGCTAGCCTTCTCCTCCGAATTTACATACTACCTTTAATCAAGAACCATGAGCTATGACATATTTAACGTGCACCAGCCGCTCTAAATGGCGGGTCTTCAGTGGCAAGTTTGTATTTGATTGCAGTATTTTTGAATTACTTTGAATGACGAGAATAAAATCTGAGCTGGCACCCTTCTCCGAATTTACATACTACCTTAACTCGAGAACCATGAGCTCTGACATATTTAACGTGCACCAGCCTCTCTAAATGGCGGGTCTTCAGTGTCAAATTTGTATTTGATTGTCGTACTTCTGAATATCGCTGAATGACGAGAATAACACCTGAAATGGAACATTTTGAATTGACATAGTACCTCAACACGAGAACCATGAAATCGGACATATTTAATGTGCACCAGCCGCTTTAAATGTCGGGTCTTCAGTGTCAAATTTGTATTTGATTGTAGTACTTAGGAATATCGTTGAATGACGAGAATAAAATATGAGCTGGCACCATTCTTCAAATTTGCATACTACCTAAACTCGAGAACCATGAGATCTTACCTATTTAACGTGCACCAGCCGTTCTAAATGGCGGGTCTTTAGTGTCAAATTTGTATTTGATTGTTGTACTTCTGAATATCGTTAAATGACGAGAATAAAATATGAGCTGGCACCATTCTTCGAATTTACATACTATATCAACTCGAGAACCATGAGCTTTGACATATTTAATGTCCACCAGCCACTCTAAATGGCGGGTCTTCAGCGGCAAATTTGTATTTGATTGTCGTAATTTTGAATATCGTTAAATGACGAGAATAAAATCTGAGCTGGCACCATTCTTCAAATTTGCATACTACCTAAACTCGAGAACCATGAGATCTTACCTATTTAACGTGCACCAGCCGCTCTAAATTGCGAGTCTTAATTGACAAATTTGTAATTGATTGACGTAATTTTGAACAGGCGGATGCCGGCACTTGAGCAAGCACTGTCCTTTTTAAACTACGACAATTTTTTT